>CM032064.1:27398288-27415530 GCA_018831715.1 Matsumurasca onukii
TACCATGGTTTGTTGAGATAAACTACAATATCTTCATTCACTTTTAAAAATATGGAGTCGGTGATTTCTTCTTAGATAATATTGTTTCAGCAGCAACCTACTCCAATATTTTTAAAGTGAATGAAGATTTCATAACAGCTCCTAAATTCTTGTAGGGTCTACAATATGGCAAACAGTGTACATTTGATGGTATCATAATGTATTAACAAATTAATAATTATCATATAGTGGTTACCATGAAATGGTACAGCTGTAATATCTTACTGTAGTGTAATGGATAAATTATTGTTGTTCGCTAACACATCAGTGTAACCCACATTGTTTATAAATGTATACAAAGCAATACAGATTGCATTACTAATTATTTCACACCTTTTATATAGAATTTACTGTTGGATTGTTTTTTGAAGTCGGTTCAACTTTTGTTAAAAAGTTTTTATTTCACAATCTTTTGATATTTATTTTTAAATTCTTTATTTGAAGTCAGTTTTTGGTAAACTAATTCCAATCAGACAAATGTATAATAGGTGAGATGGTTAAACAAAAAATACAGTAACGCAAAGAAAATATAGATTCAATTTGGAAGTTGTTAAATGATTTTTGTACTTGTAGTGTAATGTAATCATATTATCTCAACTTAGTAATTAAGTCATGAGGTCTTGAAATTAAAGTAGTTGAATCATATAATATTTATTTAAAAAGTTGCCAGTTTGGAGGGAAGCAGCCCTCTAATCGACCCTAGGGTTGAGTCCTTCATGCTCTGTATCAATCGCTGGTTTGACGTGATTTTCTTCAGTACAACTGAAGTAAATGTGTACTGAGTATAGCTGTGAGTACAGCTCTCTTGGTAGACAATTAGACCGCAGCACCTCAATACACAAATCTGCTACAACGAGTAGAAAGAATCACTGATCACTGTAATGCTTCCTTCCTTTGGCCTCGAGGCCTTTGCTTATGGTAACAATGCAGATCATATTTGTTTTCCCATGGCATACCGGCGATCAATTAAGTGATTGGCTTCGCCGCTGTAGCGCTTTGGCCTAACGGGTATGGGGCATCAGACGATTTGGCTTATGGTTAATGGTTACCGAGCTCGGTTTTCTAATAATAATAAGTCGTAGGTTCTTCGAAATTTAGTTTTGGTGCTTGGTCGCTTTCAAAGGACTAGGTGGTTCGCCCACTCGCATTGACGCCTTGTTGCTGGCCTTTATTTGCTTATTGCCAGCTCAAGATCAGCATGTTTAGTTAGGTTTCGCCCGTATCCTTATGACTTATGAGTAATTTGTTCTTCCTTTAGTAAAGTTTGCTATATTATAAGCCGCTATATTGCTCATAGTAACGCTGGTCAGTCTTTAGGCAAATTAGTAGAGATTTATTTTGCTGTCACTTTTGTGTTTTTCTAACTTTGCCTTTCCTTTAACTTAAAGGTTTTTAAAATATGTCGGCCGGTTTTTCTGACTATGAGTTAAAGTTGTTTGTTTGGGTTATGTACATAATCTATTAATGTTGAAATTAACACAAATGCAGTTCAGATTCTGGTGTACATTAAGAGTGTCGATTGTTTGAAATTTTCTCAGAAATATACTTGTTGCTAAGCGTGGGGTACAATTTTGGAGTAAGTTATGTTCTGACATGAAACCGATTTCCATTATCATATACCATCTATCACATCAAATAAAACCATATCAAGCTTAAATTCGGGAAAACCCGTGTTTCGCATTAAAATGTATCGTTTTTAACAGTTCATAATGATTTTAATTGGTCATGTCTAACTATTTTTATAACCTTCCAAGACTATACTATGTGCAGCATGGGTACAAGTTTCAGCATGACTGTTTGGACATTTTATACTTGTTTACAGAATCTATAAAGTTTTAAAGAAGCTTGTAAAATGGTTTTTTTTGAGAACATGGCTAATACACAAGAATCTTATCCTCAGCTAGGGTTATGATATTGAAAATAAAGACTCTATGTCTCAAAACCATCTGAAATGCTAAAAGTACATGTTTCTTAGCAAGAAGGGGAGATATTCTACTCTCAATATGGTGTAGTATAAATTGTCTTACAAGAATCTAAATATTATCAATCATAGCTTTATAAATCCATCTATCATCTAAATAAAATCTTTAATCAACTAAATATATTTAACTACTTTAATTTAAAAGGCTAATAACTAAAATCTACATTTTTTGAAATTTGGTACTTACATGCAGTAATTGCTGCAGTCATTTTCGTACGAAAAAGTGTTTTGCATCAAAACCTTGCGCTTAGTACATAGGTTTTTGAAGATTGAGAGATTTTTTGAGGTTTTATTGAAATATAAGTCCGTCAATAAGATATTTAAATGGGACGACTGGCAAAGATCTATAATCAACGCAAACTGGGTGTAATGATTCAGCGTTCAAAAGTATTAAGTGAACAGACATACAAAATAATAAAATTACGTGTTTTGAGCGAAGGAGGTCATAGCTCGGTAAATCGAATATAATCAAAATAAATATATATATTTTCTTTGTAAAGACAACTAAACTTGACCTCACTAGGTTCCTTCAAATGTTTGGTCAAGTGTATATTTTGGCGTCTAGAACTCTGTAAATACAAACAAAGACTTTTTCGAAAGTATTTTAGATCTAAAATATTCTATTTATCTCTTCAACAACCTCAAGATTTAGAAGAACTTAAGACTACTACCTTGTTACAAATTTAATTCTACATCAAATAGTGTTATAAAAACTATCGGTACTTAAATAGTGTTTTTACCACTAAAACAGCAACAAGTACATGCTGGCTTTTGAGATTTTTTTTGAGGTTTTTACTTTTAACCGACTTCCTACGCAAGGAGGAGGTTACACAATTCGACTTGAGACTTTTTTTTTTCGTATGTTTGTACACGCATAACTTTTAACGCGGCTACCGTTTTAAACGCTTTTTGTTTTGTGAAGTTGGTGGTCCCATATAAAAATATTTTGAATCAACCTTAAACTTCTATATAAAAAGTAAAAACTCCCAAAAATCAAAAATCCCTGTATTTGCGGCATATCTTGAGCTGTAAAAGCACTATTTTGAAGTACATAAGGGCTTAAAATACACTATTTCGATGTAAAATTAAATTTCCAACAACTTGGTATCCTTAAATTGAAAATCTTTGGTATCTGCTGAGATAAAACATATTTTATTCAAGAATTACATGAAAATTTTTCTTTGTTTGACTTTATACGTTTATAGAAGCCGAGCTGTACTAGTTATCAAAGTTTTGAAGACACCAAGTGAGGGTAAAATTTAATTGTCTTTCAGAAAATATGGTTTTTGAATGTGGTATTCTTTATATTTACGGAGATACGGCTTCCTTCTCGCTAAAAACACAAAATTTTAAGCATTTTATTAAGTTTCAAAGCCATAACAGCTGTTATTAGTTGAATATGTTATAAAATAAGACAGCTGTTTACTTACTGTATCCTTGGAAACCTAGGCTAGTAAAAAGAATAAGCTCAAAATTGACAGCTTACATTAATTTCTGCCCAGTGCTCTGAATGTCAAAGTGAAGAAATTCCGACAAAATAATTAAATTGAAATTATTACTTAAAAACGGTCGGTTCCAGAGGAACAAGAGATGTTTTGATGTTTTAAAAGGTGATATTCTATTATATAGGTAGACTTGTACATTAATTTATGGTAAAGCTACAACTTATGGGTAAAACATGACTTTGAATGACTACTATTTTTAACCGACTTTCTACGCAAGGAGGAGGCTACACAATTCGACGTGAGACTTTTTTCTTATATGTTTGTACACGCATAACTTTTGAACGCGGTTTAATTTGTTTTATAGAGGGTACCTCCACAGTGATTCCATATGAAAATCTTTTGAATCAATTGTAAGCTTCTATATAAAAAAGTAAAAAAACCTTATATTCTGTATGTTTTGCGCCGTAAAAAGGACTATTTT
Organism: Matsumurasca onukii; assembly: GCA_018831715.1. Lineage (NCBI taxonomy): Eukaryota > Metazoa > Arthropoda > Insecta > Hemiptera > Cicadellidae > Matsumurasca > Matsumurasca onukii. Next base: position 27,402,235 of record CM032064.1, read on the forward strand.
TAAGCAAATAAAACTTAAATGACACTATTTTGACGTAAAATTAAATTGCCAATAACACGGTTTCCTTAAATTCATGGGACCTTGATTTCTTGCCCAGATAAAACATTGTTCAGAGATACCAGAGACTGAGTAATATCTTTTAAATATCTATTGAACATAGGGAACTATTTTTGTTCCAAATATATATTAAACATGGTAACAATATCGTTCTGTGTATACCTACATTTCCTAAAAAGTATAATGTTTAAAATTGTATAACCCTTGAACACCCTAATAAAACGTCCGAAATGTCATGCGGAGTCGTATACTGAGCTAAAGTTGGCGGTTTATAAACGAAATATTAAAATAAGGATACCAAACTAATCAAAATAAAACGTATGTATAATAGAAACAAAATAATATTTGTTATACAGTATTTATATTGAATATTGTTTTATTATACTCGCCAAGATGATACATATTTTATTAAAACCATTCACTATGTTTATTTTCTTTGAACCTCATATAATAATAACATCTAAAACATGTTTAACCCTGTAAATAGAAATTTAAATGTTCTAAAATTACGCAAAATGACGTATTAATACACAAAGGTACCAAATAATAACGTAATTTTGCTTGAATTTTTACTTTGATGTAACGGAAATGATAACTAACCGGTCTGTACAAAATGAAATTGTTCCAAAATGATACCCCTGATAGTTTTGATACTATGTATGAAGATTTTAATTTATCAGATGTTTGTTCAAAAGGTCGAATTGCTCGTTGACCTTTTGTTAGCGAATGTGTTAATTCTAACGTTATTGAACCGTTAACGAATTACACTGAAAACAATAGACTTTTAAGAAAAAGGCCCCAACTTGGTTCCTTTAATCTTTGTTGAAGGAAAACTAAAATTAAGAACCACTAATGGCTATGAAAAATAGCACCACTAATTTGCGATACTATTGGCCAAAGCATGATCATGAGCAAAGAAAATGGTCCTTAGTTACAATTTTACAAAAGAAGATCGGTACCCTAAGTCGAACAGATTAAGGCCAAAACGTCACTGTAAACGAAGAAAAATCTTGTAACCTGGCAATAAGAAAACAAAAACCTTCAACCAGCAAAAAGCGCAAATGCGGTGAAGCTAACAGTGATTAAGTTGCTAAATTCAAAAATATCTCATTAGGTTCAATCCAAGAAATATTAGCTTGACCTTATTTTTAAATTAACTAGCATACTTATCATAACATTCGCTCAAATAAACTGGGTAAATTAAAGGAATCGACTAAGCGGATTTAGTGTGTTTGGTAAAGCATTGAGCGAATACGTTAAACTTCATCAAGTTAGGTTGAACTTTCTACTTAATGACATTTATCAACAAGAGGCCATTATTGGATAGTTGACTGAAAGAGAAAGCGAGTAATGTTGACGATGATAACAGTCGGGCGCCGTTGTCCAAGAACAATTTCTAGGTCAGCCGACTAAATTGCCATGACATTTTCTCCAAAATGTATGGATCAACGTTGCCTAAACTATGGTAACTGGGTTTAAAGTCTATAGCCAGTCCAATATTTCACTTATCGAAATGAAACATTCAAGTCATGTAAGCTGATTCAAATATGGTTGGTGGAATTTCAATGCATTGTGTAAACAAGAAATTGAAGTTCATTTTGTAATTTATTGAAGTTTGGTAGCAGTGACTAAATACATTATAGTAGACTAAGACACGTGATATTATGCATTTAAAGTTATTTTTCCCTTTTTAGAGTTTTTCATAAACACATTTTTGAAGTCGGTTCACTTTTTATTAAAAATTTTTTATATACAGAAATATAAGTCCTTCAATAAGATATTTAAATGGGACACTATGAATAAAGATCTACCAATCAACGAAACTGGTGTAAAATGATGTCATGCTCAAAGTAATTCGTGAACAGACATACAAAATAATAAAATTACGTTTTTGAGCCGAAGGAGGTCATAGTCGGTAAATTGAATATAATCAAAATAAATATATATATTTCTTAAAGACAACTAAACTTCTGACCATCACTAGGTTCCCTTCAAACTTTGATCAAGTGTATAGTTCTATAACTCTGTTGTAAATACAAACAAAGACATTCTTTAGAGTATTTTTAGACAAAATATTCATTTATCTTAACAACACCCAAGTTTTTGAGGAATTTAAGGCTACCATTCACAGTTCAATACATCAAAATAGAGCTATAGAAACTGCTTTCCGGTCTCTAAAGGTGTTTTTTACCACGCTAAAACACGCAACAAGTACACGGTTTTTGAGAATTTTTGAGGTTTTTTACTTTATATAGAAATATAAGTCCGACAAAAGATATTTAAATGGGACCACTATGGAGTTAAGATCTACCAATCAAAGCAAACTGGGTGTAAAACGGTGCCAGCTGCTCAAAAGTAATTGCGAACAGACAAAAAAAATCGCCTAAAAGTCAAATTTGTATAACCTCCTTGTTTACTGAAGTCGGTCAAAATAAATCAACAAAATGCCATGTATTTTATTTTTCAAAACAAAATCTAATTAGATTTTACTTGTCAACACTTATTTAGCTATACAACAATATGCTATTTCAAACACTTATGTACCCACCAAAACCCCAAATTTTAATAATGGTCTACTATAATATCTAATGTTTTTCAAATACTAAACTCTATCTATATTGTTGTATGTAACGTAAACAACATTGGTGAGAGTTTTGTTGAAAATTATTAACCCGCTTAAAAATGGCGGCCTCACAACATAGAGTTCAACAGTGTTGTGTAGTAGCAAGCTTTTTTCAAAGCTATTTTTGTTAGCGCCATCACATTGAAAATCAGAGTGGTTATTCAGCTGAATTACATCAGCTAAACAGTCGAAAAGAAAACATAAACCTCGCTCAATTAGTGTGAAACCTGCCACTGTGGAATACGCAAAACATTGGCAAACCTCTGCAAGTTTGTAGTTACTATCTCACTCTAGCTAAAAAAGCTGTTCTAAAATTTGCTCAGAACTTGTCTGAAAGCTCACTAGTATTTTTCCAAATGAATTTTATTTTTAGCAATCAACCTTTTTAAATTAGTTTACCCAGCATTAGAATTAAAATGTGTTTTGTGTTGTAAATTAATGGTTCTCCTCATAGTCGAATTGTTTGCATTCCGAACTTCAAAAACTCTTTGATCCCTGTTGAGCTGTCTTTTTTCAAGTTATTTACCAAGAGCTTCTCCTTATCAGCCATATGCTTGTTTCCTCTTTTTAGCACTTAACATGTTTAATTACATTAAAATACATGTCTGAATTTTACATGTTTAATGAAATAAAGTACCTCAAAGTGACTTTTCATTAAATTTATGTTGTTTCATTTTGTAAACCGAAAGTAGCTCCTACTCAAACATTGTATTTATTTTGGCCTACTTCTGTCGAACAGATTGTTGTAATAGAAGTGCCTCAGACGAAGTACATAGACTCTTTTCAAGTTCTTTAAACACAACATCAACATCAACTTCTCAGCTCTCGTGAGGGCTTCCCTCGCTGTGAAGACTGTCAACTTCAAGGCTGCAGGGCCCATCAGCCCCCAGACTGCTTCAGGTTCGACATTGAGGTGAGACTAGAGCCCATCATGCCATGCTGACGATACACAATATTGTAATATTTTATCCAAACTACATATTGCAATAGCCCCTACATGGCAGTGTTTGCCAACGAAAGACCAGTTAATAGGTATGCATCATCTCCAAGCTTCCTTGTCTCTGCTGCCACTAGGTATGGTCTAGGTTCCACTGATAGGCTTTAAAATTCAAATTCAATATATCCTGTATTCAATAAATGTACATATTGCACAATGAACAGTAAGTAACAAACGTGTGTTTAGCTACATTTGATGTCGATAACATCCTCAAAATAAATTGCAAAACCAAACGGCGGGAGTAACTATTACTCTCACAAGGTAGCCAACACTTATAAGGGAAAAAGATGGTGAACTAACAGGCAAACTACGAGTAAATAGTTTTTCTAAGGATATATCGGAAACTATTTTTTATTTACTCTTGATTTGGCAATTTCTTAAAATATACAATGTTAAGAAAGTTCAGGTACTTTCAACAAGTATGCTTTAAAACAAATTCAGTGCCCACTGGCTTAAAAGTGTTACAGACAGGCAGGATTTTCTTAACGCCAGTTTTGTCTTTACAAAGTGTACGAAAAGGTAATAACCAAAACCGATGGATTCATTTCAATGTACAGACAAACGGAAACCTATTAAGTGTTTATCGATGTTTGGCTGTCTTGTGAGAGTCAGAAAATCCCGGCCATACCGCTTTTTCAGAGTCCAATTTGGTTCCTTGCCATTTATTTTGTGGATGTTGTATGGGTATAAAAATAGCTAAAGACACTGCGTATTTAACCTTTGTGAAGTTTCACCGCCATAGCTTCAGCCATTTTGAGTTATAAGCGGTCCAAGATGCCTTAAAATGTTTCAGTGCCCACTTTGTTCCCCGCCATTTATTTATTTAGTTGATGCTGTATGGGTATAAAATATAGCTAAAGACACACTGTAATGAGCTTAACCCTTAAACTAAGTCGATATAGCTTCAGCTTGAGTTATAGCGTCCACTCAAAAACGTTACAGACAGACAGGAATTTTTGACGCCGTTTCGGTCAATGTAAAGTATATAAACACCAAATAACCAAAAACTGATGGATTCTTTGCAATTGACAGATACAATTTTATTTTTATTTATATAGATTAAACAATTATTACAACAAGTATTTATCGAAAAAATACTTATACTCCAGTTTAGAATTTGCTTTTCAAAATTGGTCCTAGATAGTAAAGAGCTACAACAATAAAAGTTTTAAATCTTGTATAATTTTTATTAAATTTTTTAACTTAAAATTTTCTGGATGAAGCAGTTTAGTTCTGGCATAGGTTGGTTTTACGCTGTTTACAACTGGTTCACGATCTTCCCATTTATTATGCTAATAGCTAGTTTAAAACAAGGAAAAACAGCTGTACACTTAGACTAGTAGCCAGTGTCACAGCACAAGTTTTAAAAAGAAATATGCAAGTTGATATGAGCTTGTAAAGAAAAAGGAAATTTGCCTTACTTTGTAAGCAAATTAAGAGTCTGTATATTTGGTTTAAGGTTAAAAAGTTCTAGTAGATTCTTTCAGAGTACTCATCAGTGTACCTTCTTTTAACAACGTCACTTAGTTTGTCTATGTCACACGAATCGCTGGCCATGCTATTAATGACGCACGCACCAAACTAAGGACCGCTTGTTGTGCATATTTTAATATAATGAACAATAGTATAAAATAGAGGAGGTAACACTGGATGATGGGACACCCCAGTCCAATGTACATCTGTAAGAAGAATCTAGAGTAGATCTACAGGCACCAAAAGGTAACTTGTATTAACACAAGGTCCAGCCAACTGGGAAAATTAAATTATTTAATACATAAGTAATACTTTTACTAATCATGTTAATCTATTTGTTATAAAATTTGTATTGAATGCTTTAAACAGCAGATATGTCAATTAAACAGAGCATTAATATAGGTACATAATATTTGACATGCTTGAATAGCAGCAGACAACTTTAACATAACTTTTACTTTTCATCATATTGTTTATAATAAGTCTAGTTTAATAAATAATTACATAATGAATTAGCTGGACGACAGTGTTTGTAATAGTGAATACTGTACAGCAAGATAATATTAGATTAGCCTTATCAGTGAGCAGCCCAGCTGATAACACAAGAAGATTCAAACTGGATTCTGATTTGACCACTTTACTTGCAATAGTGGTCAACAGAGGTGTAGATCTAGAGATTTCGAGATCGAGACAAGACTTTTCTTCTCTACAAAAATTTTATTCTAAAAGGTTCAGACGAGAAAAACAATGAAACCCAAAAGAATTTTTAATACCACAAAATTGACTAGAAGTGAGTTTAATAACGATTTTCACTGTAAACTAGAGGACTCGCTCCAAATATTAAGTGTCAGCAGTTTGAATAACGTAGTAGGTAACATTGATGTCCAGTAGCTTAACTGAGAACTGAGGAGATCAGGGCTGATGCAATATTTTTTACAAAGTCAACAAGCTGATCAAGATGGCAGTCAACACCACAAAATGGCCTCCAGCCAAATAACAGCTAGCATACACAACTAATCTTTAAGTTAGAACTCTGTGTTTTGATAAAGCCCTAGTAAGGGCTAAATATCAGTGAATTTTGTGTGACTCTTCTGTGTGTCATTTTTGTTGGCCCCTAAACTTGTTTTTCTTAGGTAAGCTAGCTACTATCCCTCTCTCCTTGTAAATTCATTTAGTTTAGCCATAAGGCTCTTCCTTCCAAACCTAATCACTTAAGTCGATAGTCATGGAATACTTTTCACAGTCTTCTATTTTGCAGTAGCGTTTTTGAGAGGTTCAACTTTCGATCCATCGTAAACATTACCATCTGATCACGCAATGCCATTATTACGCTGCCTGTCAGTACTTTGTTTAGTGACTTGTCGTTACAAAATCATCAAATAATTATGATGTAATTTATTGAGGTTTTAGAATTTCAATACATAAAATGGCTATAAACAAGTTTTAAATAGTAACTAATCCAATTTTTGATCACAAAACGGAGAACGCCATTTGTGAGAACGCTTTAGAACCTAACCTCACAATATAGTTTTGGGAAAACGTGAGTTCAGCCTGTTGATTTACTAATTTTAGTTATACAAGATTTTTCATCGTATATTTTACTGCTCCATCAGTTTTATTTAATTTTATAGTGTTACAGCCTAACAAACCCAAATTAGAACTCTATGATTGTCAGTACGTTAGGTATTAGTAGGTCGGTAACTGAAACTTGATGTGTTAGGTGGAATAGGGAACAATAATTAACAATTTCCTGAATATCTATAATCTTTATGTTATAACCTTAACCATTTGCGCTCTCATTTTATTTTTAAATTTTCGTGATAAAAGTCTCTGCAAAAGTCCCCTGTAAGCAAAATTTCAGCAAAACCGCTTCTGGTACGTGCATTACCAGTCATTGAACCACCTCTAAGCGCGGGATTTAGCCTCCCTAAGCTCAAAAGTGCCACTACCACTGGATTTGATGAGCCATTTTCTTCAGTCATCCTCAGCGGGTCATTGTGGCCCCGCACTGGAATGATCCAATGATTAGCATTGCACCGCACCAGAGCGCACTTGGGTTGGACTGGTCCACTCTGTGACAGACAGGGCCAACTGTCCACATAACCAACTTCTAACCACCGGTTGTTGTGGGCTGTCAAACTCGCACCTTTGGCGCCTGGGGAAAGTGGTAGTTTCTGTGTTCTCTGTTAGGTGCCGTTAGTGTAACATAACCTGCTATCGCTTTTGGCGCTATATGCAAACGCATGTGTCGGACTAGATCCGACATCAGAGCAGAACGGCAAAATAGCAATGTCGGACTCAGTTTGCCATTGGAGCTCAAAAGGTTAATATTTTAGTTTCATATTTTTGTTAGGCATACACCAACAGCAATACAACCTAAAACATTACAAGTTAAATAAAAAATGTAACTAACCTGGTCTAGGTTATGCCTAGCTAGCTACAGCTTAACGTTATATTTGTTCACTCTTTTTAATGTAAAAATAATGATAAAACATAAAAATTGGTAATTAAACACTGGACTAATATCAATTTTTGTGAACAATACTTAAACTATAGGAGCACTCAGGAAAATAAAAGACATTACACTTTCAATATTACTGTAATATCCTAGACCAAATAAAGAAACTACTTAATAATGGCTAGTTTCGAAGTTTTTAACAACATTGTAACTTGTAATTATTGATGGAATTGAATCATTTATGCATTTAGTTATAAAAATTTAAATTGCAAAATGTTCATATGCTTCAGATTATACAACCTCTAAAGCTACCCTTGAAACTGCTTGAACATGCCTATCCTAAGTGTTTATATCAAATACTATTCCTAAATAAATATGTAGCACTATCTAACTGTTCCTGTATTTTTCTATTTCAAACTTTTTAGGCATCAACCTTCAGTGTTCAATGATTCTATAAAGCACCATCATAGCAATATACGAGGGTTATCCAGAAAGTAAGTTACCCGCTAGGGAGCTAGCCGCCATCTGAGGGTTTCTAGTTCAGTCTGCATCCAGCTGATCTAGTCTCAGGTCTGTGTCAGACTTTTCACGCCACAGTGACGCTTTGAAATGTCTTGTTAATTGAAAATCTGCAAGCTGTGAAGTAACGCGGCAGTAATAAGGTTTTTTGACTGAAAAGACTGTAAACCCATTAAAATCCATCGGCAGCTTTGTGAAGTGTATGGGGACAATATCATCACTGAAGGTGGAGTGGGTCAATGTGCATTCGCTTAAAACTGGCTATCAACAAATGTTCACATACATTTAAGAGCGGAGTGGACCCAGCTTTTGAATGTCGTAACTTGCGGGAAAAGTTATGAAACCGTAATAGGTAAACCGATTCACAATAACAAATGTCCCATAACAAACATAGTTTTCCCCATTTCACTGTCAAGTTGTTGCATGAAATCATCGATCACTTAGGTTACCACAAGTTTTGGCAAGATGGTTACCAAAGATCTTGACAGACTAGCACAAAAATCAGTGAATGGGTGTAGCTTTATTGTTTTTGGACCATTACCACAAAGATGGTGATTCACTACTTGTTTCCTCCTCCACTGTATAGTCCAGATCTTGCACCAAACGCATACCACTTGTTCCCAAACTTATTGAAGAAGTGGTTGGCCACTGCGAAATAATGATGATTATCAACGCTGCAGGAAGAAGTAAACAAAAGTTGAAGAGACAAGCAGCAGAATTTTATGATCTAAGGAATTTTAAATCTCGTCCATCGGTTTGATAAGTGCTACTGGGGGATTATGTAGAAGTAGTATTTTTAATGTGGTTTTCAAAGTATATACATAATATAAATATTCTCTTCTTTGTAGAATTTGTATTTCAAAAACGTAATTTACTTTCTTGATAGCCCTAGTAAGTGCCTAGAAGCTACAAGTAGGTTTCTTGATCAACTCCTGTAGAAAATTTTGTCAATATATTGTATGTTCTAGATTGTCTCTTGACAATGATGACATGACGGTCAGATGTTGCTGTCACTGGATGCTGATCCAATTGGTCTTGGTTTGTCAAGGAGATGTCGACAACAAAAGTGAGTTAAAAAGATTACAGAAGTTTTGACTAGCCAGCTAAGACTTAAAGACCTTAATAATTAGCTATGCTGATTGGTAAGAATGAGAAAAAGATCTTTACAATAAAGTGAGTTGTCGTAATCATTTAAAATACAGCAAATTCAAAGTTCTCAACTTTGAAACTGACATAATTTTGATAGATTTGAACATTTATAGATGTTAGATCAGACATGTTTGCCCAATAAAAATAAATAAAAGTATATAACTCCACTGTTAGGTTTCTTTGAAGAAAGTAAACTGTAATATTGGACAATTTAGTAAAATAAGCAGCCAAAGTCAAAAATATCTTTATTACTAACCATCTGTAAGATTAGTATTGTGTGATGTAAACAAAATAAGTTAAGTTTTAAGTAAAGAAATTGTAAAAGTCTCTCTTAAAGAATTCTTTTCAGTGTAAAAGGTTGGCTTGGTAGCCACTTTTTAACCGGTACAGCAGTCGGTCGCTTCTTCAGATCCTCTGTCTGAGCCTTCCAAAAACAAACATTAAATCGATGGTACAGACGCTTGCCGGCTTGGGGCTTGGAGTCTGTAGCGTGTGAGACTGTGGACAATGGTTCAAGTTTGTGTCACTTCAGCAATGGTTGTTGGGGTTAATTTGCTCAAGGTAAGTGCACAGACCGAAATTCCAGGGGAATGGTCAGAAAGGGCGTGTAGAACAACCGGCTGCCTTCACCCCGCGCAGAATCTTGAACAAGTTGGGATCATCATCTGTGCAATCTCCTGGTCCTCTTCTGCTCGTAGCCATCTACAAAGCTCAGTTGCTGAAACTGGTCAGTTTTACTGGAGAGCTTAATTGTTTGCTTATAATGCCTAGTGGCTCATTTCCACCTTGGTCGACAGCAGTTAAAGTAGCATGAACTTGAGTGTCCATTCACCGTAAAACATTGTTACATTGGAGGTGAAAACGGTTGGTGGAAGTGGTTCCACCATATTTACACATCTAGTAACTTGATGGAAACTATGGTACCTACTCACGTCCGTCGCATAGAATTTCTCAGGTGCTGTGCAATTACACACTTTTTATATGTTTATTCTTAAACGAACTGCGAACAATCTAAAACCTGCAATGGTGGAGAGTCGTAGACCAGCATTAATTAATTCATATGAAACTGTATCAAATGGTCAATCAAATGGCAGTTTATTGAATTAAGTAAAATCTAATGGAGGCTGCTATTTGGTACTGTTAAGATAGAAAGTTCTAAATTCTACTGTTTCTTAACCAAACCCAACACTAAGTTGATATTAGTTAGTTAAGATTTTCTGTTCCACATAATTTTCAATGAAATATTTTTGAACTTTTCTCATTATTGTTTCTACTTTGTTTATAATAATTTGCCAGTGGTTTGATATTGCAGACTTATTGATTTTTGCAAAGTACTCTGATTTTGCTTTATTAAGTTGGGACCTGTAATTATTATTTTCCTGTTTTATAAGTGCCTTTAACTCTTTGTTGTTTTACTTCTCTAAATCATTTGACAATTGAATAATTTAAGTCTTTTAATTTCAATTCTTCTGTTATCAAGTGTTTTCTCTTGTTATTGGAGATCAAGGTTTGAATGATTGATCAAAGTAAAGAAAAATGTTTTGAAAAATACATCATATTTATTGTTTTCAACTGGGGCTAAATAAACTTGAATACGTTTCTTTTGATGGCCGGAGAATGGTTGCAAATTGTGTGGTGTGAATCTCGCATTTCTTGTCTTTACTGAATTTTTCTTTTTTAAATGTCTGGTTGAAGTTAAGTCTAAAACTTGACCATCATGATCTGACAAACAGGTAACTATACCTTCAATTTTATTTATCTGATTCTATATTTTTTTTAACAAAAGGATTATCTATGGCAGTTTGAAATCATCGGTTATCCTGGTTGAAATTAACTAAATACACCCTAATGTTTGTGGCTTTTAACAACTCTTTAAATAATTTAATTTAGCATCTCCATAGCCACATCTATATTCCAGGTCACCAGCAAAATTACCTTATCATGGCTTTACCTAAATAATCTAACAGAATACTTAATCTCAAAAAAAATATTTACATCAATTAGGAGACCTATACAAAATACAACTCATTAAATTTTGTTTGTGCAGAAACTACTAACACAAAACTCAAATTGCATTTTTCTTCAAGCAACCTTGAAGCCACAGTAGGTTAGGCGCAGCCACTGTTTCAACTCAAAATCCTCCTCAGACAAAATCCTACTTAACCCCCTTTTGATGTATTTTCTTGAAAAAATGAGATTTAGTATGTTATTCCACACATTAAACGTTCTTCTGCTTCTTTCATACATGTTCTGTTGGAAATCGACAAATATCAGATTTACCCAATTCGGGTTTGTATCCTAAGGTTTGGTTTTTCAATAATGACTTTAATTCAGAAATTGTAATTCCATTTGGCCAATAATGGCTGAAATTTTGAAAATTATTGTGGATATTGTTGTAAATGTTATGATATTGACAAATCCTGCGAGTTGCCAAAAAAAGTTTAAAGGTTGAACATATTGTGTTTGAAATACTAAAAGTATTGCCAGAGTTTCTAAACCTGAAAACCCAAACGTACTAAAACTACATTAATAGCCCCTATTTGCTAATAAAATTATTCCTAATTCAATTCCTAAACAAATAATTATTGTCTTTGTCAATTACACGGAGTTGAGCAATCTGTACCATGGGATCTCTATAACCACGTTCACCAGTATCGCTGGAAAAATCGGTACCACGAAAAGTTCTCCTCTTCTTGCTTGGCCTGAGACATCCTAATAAATTTTAAACGCTGTATGTAAGCTAGTCAACACACGTATACTTTAGAAAAATAATTTTAAACTAAAAATTTCTAATCAAACCTAATTTAATTAAAGGATTTGTTTTTAATAATGAATTATCACATGCCCTTATAAATATTATTTAAATAACTCATTAAGTTGGATTTAATAAGTTTGCATGGGAAAGTTCGTGAATGCAGCTGCAAAACGATCTACCTTTAGCGGTAAAGCATGAAAATTTTGCAAAAGATAAGTTCATGCAAAGCCACGAAATACAGTTTCTAAACGGTCCAAATTTCTACTGAGGGTGTTCTAAGCTGCAAAATGAGGTGGTTCCAAAGTTTCTGCTAATGAGGGGTGATCTTAAGCTTCACTAATGATGGTAGCCCCTTTAAGCTTTCTGCTACCAATTCTGCACTGTGGTCCTCAAGTAAGCAACGGGGTGACATAGGAGAACATATACACGAATATTAATTAAATAATCTAACCAACCCTGCAGGTATCGCTCTACCAATTTTAACTGGGTTAAGCCAATGGGGTGATACAGGGAACATATATTTCATAAATTATTAAAAGTTAACTTAAAATAATTATCATCGAAATGGAACCTAGACCGTTATTGTAAAATCTATGCCGTAGCCAGCTTTAAAGAGCTTGATTAACTGTTCAGTAGACTACAGAAAAATATATATGTATAAACAATTTAGTACTGGCGCTATAAACTTTCTTAACAGGAAATGATCAGATGTACTTGTAAGAAATATTATAATATTATTCCAAATTTATACAGGAAAATTGTGCTAAGCGACAATCCTAATTAGCTAAAGAAAAACATGTTGGAAGGGGCAGAACCTCTAGACGAAAAGATTAAAACATACTAGATTTAGGATACCTTATGAAAAGTTTAAGAGCAGTTTGATTGCAACTGGCCTCACACTGGGATTCGGCCACATGTGGTCAGCAAGGGACCCTTCTCTCCATTGAAAATAGAATGTCTGATTGGCTTATTTACTTGAATAAATATCGTAGACTTGTAGGCTTCTTTAACTTGGTCAAAACACAAGGTGTCACATATTAGGCCTTTACATTTAACAATTTTGAGCTGTCCCCTAAAGTGCCCATTTGGGAAATGGGCAAAGTTCTAATAGTGACTCAAAAGTTAAATTTTTGCCTAAAAAAGTTGTCCTGAGGTTCATTTTTCTATTATCCATTTAAAGTTTAACTGGTGTACCCAGTTACCCAGTATATTGCAATGTACAAATTTCAATGTAAAATATTGAACAAATTTAATTTGATCTTCAG
>CM032064.1:27415630-27429236 GCA_018831715.1 Matsumurasca onukii
TTACGTAAATTGAAATTTGGACTTACTGAGGGTATAGGGAACTAGGAAAGAGTCTTACGAAAGAATGTTTCAGGATATAAATTGAAGAAAGTGTCAGAATCCTGACTTTAGGACATATCTCTACAATTATCTCGAATATTAAAATGTAAAATTGTACGTATTGCTCTTTTTAAGAACAAAGAGACGATCTATTCTGAATTAACTGAAGCCCCAAAGAGGAATGTCGTATGGCAAATTTGGGAAAACAATATCGTAGTAAACTGTGAGAAGATTTTCGATATTGTGTTGATCTGACAATCTTCTCAGAACGAAAATCGCTGAGCTAATAGATCTTACTATTTTGCTTACATGGTTTACCAATCTAGGATGTTTGTTGATGACGAGGCCATGATACTTAGTGGAATCCTCAGAGTTGACTTCCGCCTCTCCAAGAAGTCTTGAAAAACCATTGTTACCTCTGTTATTGATAGAAAACACAATCAAACTAGCCTTTACTGCGTTTACTTTTAATTAATTTGAAGTAAATCACTAGAGAAGACCCATTCTTTTATAAACAAATCTAGTGTTATCGGTCCACACATATCAAAACATCTTAATAATTAGCTTTAGATATTTCGGGCTCGCTGCAGGGCTGTCACCAATAGGATAGCAAACAACTCAGTGTTAGCCAATCAGTGACTGAAAATGGTACTCCACAGCGAGACCGAAATGGCTCAAGCTAATTATTATAATGCTTTGACTCGGTGTAAACCGGAAGAACTAGATTATAGTTGCGACACTGGCCGTGAAAGTTAAGAAAATTATCTTAACTCTTGGCTTTCGCGGCAATCATCACTAAGATCTAAGGCTTCCGGTATACACCGCGTCACGGATAATGCAATTACTGCTGGACGTTTCGACCTCGCTGTGGAAGTCATCCTCAGTAGCTTGTTGACTGGCTCAGTCTCAGCCAGTCAACAAGCTACTGGCTGAATCAAGCTTTACAACAATATATTCGATGATCTTAGTGAAAAAATATCGTTGCATGGGGTTTGAAGCTTTAGAGAAAATTACTGCTACGCCATCAGCAACAAGACTCTGGTTCCCATTAGTTTTCTGATACTGGTGTTAATGTCATTGTCAACACAAAGATGATTTTAAAATATACACTTTGAAATTAAACTAATCAAAATAGGTTTTTGTTCAAGTATTCAACAATATTTTGTTAAAGAGAAGGGTACGAAATTAAGTTGTCAAGGCGAGTGTCGTGTAATACTCGTATGTAGGGGAAGACGCAGGTGCAGCGGTTGTTTTTATACAGTTTGCATTTCATAACACCCCACCTTGAAGTTAATTAGCTTTTCAGATTATACGCAAAACATAATAATAAGCGTAACATAGTACAGTATAACGTTTGTTGAGTATACATGACTTTTATATTTTACGTGTATAAAATCTCTGGAATTGATATAATACAATCATGTATTATCTTTTCAAGCTACAAAGCAAAATAAAACATAGTCGACGCGATCCACCGCTGTAAATATCTTTTAATGGTTACGCTGATTTCATTTTCTAACGTTTTGTGGTATGTTTTAGGTTACTTGTCAGCTGAAGACGGAATACAATTTCAGAACCCAAAACGTCGTGGTCACTGACGATGTAAAACCTCCACAATAATATTTCAAACTCAGCATAATGCTACTCCGATAACATTTGCCATCTCCATTTTCAAAAGACATTTAGTCATCACATTTAGTCCTGTGTAAACAATACAAGAGATAAAACTGTGGGTCTGACGTCACTTTCATCGTTATATCTTGGTGTTTTATATTTTTGGTTACACTTACAATAACTTGCCACTTCTCCCAATTCGCTAGTTTGACAAATTCATAAATACTTTCTATTTGTGGTTGTATCTACGGAAAACAATTTTCTGTCGGAAATTTAGTTTCTTAAATGTTTGCTAGAGCCAAAGGATTCTATGAAGTATTTTCTTGAAGTGTTATTATGAATAATGAGAAAGAATCTTTTATATTCGACAGGAGGGAACGATTCCTATATTCCATACTTAGATAAAGAGACCAAGAAGAACCATTCCCAACCAAAGACTAACCGAGAGAGCGACTCCCACGTCTGGAATAAAGGGTAAGACGTCTCATTACAGGAAATAACGCAAACTAACTTAAGTTAGTAAGAAAGATCCAACTCACGCCAAAACTAACTTGTTGTACATTTATTTTTAAGGCTAAATAAGAAAACATGCAGGTTAACCGTGTACTATATTTTTCGCCGGTCACTTAATTTGATCTGTTTTAAGTTTGTTGTTGACAAGTTGTAGGGTTTCTGAGGTTGAAGATGGGATCATAGTACAGATCATCACACTTCATGTTCTTCTTGTTCATTAAAAACGATGGAAAATATTATGTATGTATTTTACTTTTTAATTCCAACGCTTCTCTATGTATAAAAAATTGAACATCTTTTGAATACGGGTTTTCATTAAAAATTCTCAAAGTACGAATCCCCAACTACTGACCGTTAGTACCAACAAATTGAAAGGCAGAAAGAGTTTTTTACATGTGATCAGTCCAGGCTTGCTCGTGTATGATTAATTCTTGCGACATCATAAATAGAAAGAACTGGCAATACTTTGTGCATTTACCATCAGAGACTGCTTTTGATCTCATATGCACATGTGGGTTTATCAACTACTTTTCTTCTGTCAATATCCTTCTATCTAGAACAAATGCATTTGCTAACGAGTTTCTCTGGATGTCATTATAAGACTCGACTTGGAGCGGACAACGTACAGAAAGGTAGGTTTGTGTTGTTTTTTAGTAATAATTTTTCTTTGTCTGAGCCGCTTTATTGCGAGAGAATTCTGCGATGCATTTTCTGTCGAGGGTGTAAGATATTAATTTCCATTTTAACCAACTAAAAATGAACACTCTGTAGTATAACGGGAACGCATCATTATACACCATGTTCAGTGGATGTCCACTCAGAACATTTTTCTCAAACTTGTTTATGCGAAGTGTTCTAAACTATAATAGTATTTATTGAAAACAAAATAAATTAAGAAAGCAAAATACATTATAAAAATAAAATAACAAAGTAAATAGTTTTAAACTATAAAACTCATTAATATGGTAAGAATAAATGTTGTAGAATGTCATAAACATTTTTAACGGATCTTTGTAATTTCAATATTCATCTGGTCTAATCTTGTATTTCTAATACTCTTATGCTAAATAGTGATTCCCCAGAATCCCTGTCAACTTCACGACAGTTGAGAAAATGAGTTATTGCAAGCTCGTTTTCTTTATCGCATCAACAATCTTGAACATCGCATTTTGTGATTCTAGATGACGTCCTTCCAGCTGAAACACTTCCTGTTGATGTTCCGAGTGCTGACCGGATTAGATCCTTGGACAGGCAAGTTCAGCCCCTGGTGGATGACTTGGGCAGTCTTCTGCTGCTGTCTCACTTTGATTCATCACCCAAGATATACCCAGGACATCGCTTTCGACAAGTTCAACAACATCCCCATCCTCATACTCGCTGGCCAACTCTTTGATCTTCATTCTCAAGAGGAAGCAGATCACTCTCATCATCAGGTCGATCGTCAAGCCGTGTCTAGAGTCCAATGAGACTGAAGGAAGCCAGGGCGTGGTGGAGAGTCATGACAAGTTTGTGAATTGTCTCAGGTGTCGTCGTGTACAACTTCCTCGTCCACTGCTGTCTGGTGAGCGGGCTCGCACCCTTGTGGTCTGCGGTGCACATGCCTCCCTCCACTCCCGTACAGGACCTACCCTTGTCCTACGGCTGGATCTGGTTCCACACCGACTCCTACGTGATCTACGCCGTCTTCTACCTCATCAGCTATACCGCAGCTGTCTACGTAGGCGGTCTTTATACCGTGTGGTATCTGCCCCTGGTGTACGCGTCGCTCAAGATCAGTACACTGCTGAAGATTCTGTCCCTAAAGCTGGCTTACTGTGAACGCCGATTGGATGACTGCCGTAAGAACTGCTTGCAGAACTACATGGGAGGGGACGGCGAGGATGATGGTCTTGTCAGAGAAGATATGATAGCTAACATGGAGAAACATAGAGTGCGAGAGGTCCACGCTCAGTGTGTAGAGGACCATGTGGATGTTGTCAGGTTTGCCTAGTTTATGACAGCTGTTATTATGATTGGTTTCAAAATATATTGTATTAAGAAGTTTTCTTTTAACATATAATTTTTACTATATTTAATGTTATTTCAGGTTTATAAGGCTAGTCAATGATTGCTTCTCGGTGTCCATTTTGATAGCTGCCTTGGTAGCAGCTTTGGTGATCCCCAGCTTGACAAAGGTAGCTTCCATTGAGTTATCTTACGTTAGGTTAGTCTTAGTAAATGGTTCGTTTTATGTTGTTGGTAGCTATGTTGTATTTTAAACTCAAAACAATCAATTAGAAGTCGAATTCTACACAAAGTTAAAAAAATAATTTTATACGGTGGTTTCTTCAGTTAATTGTTTAAAAGTCACTTCAAAATGCTAAGAGCATTTTTGGAAAACCCTAGAACATACCCTAAATTCATAGAAGGTTCTTGTGTGGGAAAACTTGCCACTTAACGTAACTCTCCAAAAAAATGTGTGTTAAAATCAAATAATTTGTTTCCTTTGATGTTACTATAATTGAATTCATATTTTTTTACAGACTAGAGATATAAATTTAGTGGACTTCCTGTACAGAGGGAATATGGTGTTCGGTGCCTTCTTTCCCGTGGGTCTTTTTTGTTTCTCTGCCCAAGTAATCATTGACGAGTTAAATATATGTGCACAATAAATGTTGATCAAACCATTCACAGTTAATTCTATAGCTATAGAAGTACTCTGGCTGGCTAAAATAGTAGTTTTATTTCTAGATAAACTGTGTCGTTGATTTCGATGTAACCAAATGGGAATGTTTCCTACACACGGCAGTTGATACTGTTCTCATAATTATGTCAAAAACAACAATCGCCACCGCATTACGTCCGGAAAACAACAAACAGGAGTCAAAACATTAAAACAAGTAGTCTAACCAATTACTGTAGCTTATGAGCGTACTACAGGTCAACACGCAGCTAAGCGCTGAAGCGCCGCTGGCATGAGTGAATCGAATTTCCTTTTCAATTTGTTACTGTAATTCACTAGGCTCACAACCTCGCTTCGGTATTCGGCTGTTCTATTACCATGGGCGCTACGAGGCTGTTCGCTAGGCTCACAACCTCGCTTCGGTATTCGGCTGTTCTATTACCATGGGCGCTACGAGGCTGTTCGCTAGGCTCACAACCTCGCTTCGGTATTCGGCTGTTCTATTACCATGGGCGCTACGAGGCTGTTCACTAGCTCACAACCTCGCTTCGGTATTCGGCTGTTCTATTACCATGGGCGCTACGAGGCTGTTCGCTAGGCTCACAACCTCGCTTCGGTATTCGGCTGTTCTATTACCATGGGCGCTACGAGGCTGTTCGCTAGGCTCACAACCTCGCTTCGGTATTCGGCTGTTCTATTACCATGGGCGCTACGAGGCTGTTCGCTAGGCTCACAACCTCGCTTCGGTATTCGGCTGTTCTATTACCATGGGCGCTACAGGGCTGTTCGCTAGGCTCACAACCTCGCTTCGGTATTCGGCTGTTCTATTACCATGGGCGCTACGAGGCTGTTCGCTAGGCTCACAACCTCGCTTCGGTATTCGTGTTCTATTACCATGGGCGCTACGAGGCTGTTCGCTAGGCTCACAACCTCGCTTCGGTATTCGGCTGTTCTATTACCATGGGCGCTACGAGGCTGTTCGCTAGGCTCACAACCTCGCTTCGGTATTCGGCTGTTCTATACCATGGGCGCTACGAGGCTGTTCGCTGGCTCACAACCTCGCTTCGGTATTCGGCTGTTCTATTACCATGGGGGCTACGAGGCTGTTCGCTAGGCTCACAACCTCGCTTCGGTATTCGGCTGTTCTATTACCATGGGCGCTACGAGGCTGTTCGCTGGGCTCACAACCTCGCTTCGGTATTCGGCTGTTCTATTACCATGGGCGCTACGAGAGCTGTTCGCTAGGCTCACAACCTCGCTTCATTCGGCTGTTCTATTACCATGGGCGCTACGAGGCTGTTCGCTAGGCTCACAACCTCGCTTCGGTATTCGGCTGTTCTATTACCATGGGCGCTACGGGGCTGTTCGCTAGGCTCACAACCTCGCTTCGGTATTCGGCTGTTCTATACCATGGGCGCTACGAGGGGCTGTTCGCTAGGCTCACAACCTCCTTCGGTATTCGGCTGTTCTATTACCATGGAAGCGCTGAGGGCTGTTCACTAGGCTCACAACCTCGCTTCGGTATTCGGCTGTTCTATTACCATGGGCGCTACGAGGCTGTTCATAGGCTCACAACCTCGCTTCATTGTTCGGCTGTTCGTTACCATGGACGCTACCAGGCTGTTCGCTAGGCTCACAACCTCGCTTCGGTATTCGGCTGTTCTATTACCATGGGCTACGAGGCTTGTTCGCTAGGCTCACAACCTCGCTTCGGTATCGGCTGTTCTATTACCATGGGCACTACGAGGCTGTTCGCTAGGCTCACAACCTCGCTTCGGTATTCGGCTGTTCTATTACCATGGGCACTACGAGGCTGTTCGCTAGGCTCACAACCTCGCTTCGGTATTCGGCTGTTCTATTACCATGGGCGCTACAGGGGCTGTTCGCTAGGCTCTAGCCTCGCTTCGGTATTCGGCTGTTCTATTACCATGGGCGCTACGGGAGGCTGTTCAATGGAGCTCACCTCGCTTCGGTGCAAACATTCTGTTACCATGGGCGCTACGAGGCTGTTCGCTTCAGGCTCACAACCTCGCTTCGGTATTCAGCTGTTCTATTACCATATGGGCGCTACGAGGCTGTTCGCTAGGCTCACAACCTCGCTTCCGTATTCGGCATTCTATTACCATGGGCGCTACGAGGCTGTTCGCTGACTCTAACCTCGCTTCGGTATTCGGCTGTTCTATTACCATGGGCGCTACGAGGCTGTTCACTAGGCTCACAACCTCGCTTCGGTATTCATTGTTCTATTACCATGGGCGCTACGAGGCTGTTCGCTAGAACCACAACCTCCTTCGGTATTCGGCTGTTCTATTACCATGGACGCTGAGGCTGTTCGCTAGGCTCACAACCTCGCTTCGGTGTTCGGCTGTTCTATTACCATGGGCGCTACGGGCTGTTCGCTAGGCTTCAACCTCGCTTCGGTATTCGGCTGTTCTATTACCATGGGCACTACTGAGGCTGTTCGCTAGGCTCACAACCTCGCTTCGGTATTCGGCTGTTCTATTACCATGGGCGCTACGGGCTGTTCGCTAGGCTCACAACCTCGCTTCGGTATTCGGCTGTTCTATACCATGGGCGCTACGGGGCTGTTCGCTGGGCTCACAACCTCGCTTCCATTCGGCTGTTCTATTACCATGGGCGCTACGGGGCTGTTCACTAGGCTCACAACCTCGCTTCGGTATTCGGCTGTTCTGTACCATGGGCTGCAGGGCTGTTCACTGGGCTCACAACCTCGCTTCGGTATTCGGCTGTTCTATTACCATGCTGGCGCTACGGGGCTGTTCGCTAGGCTCACAACCTCCTTCGGTATTCGGCTGTTCTATTACCATGGGCACTACCCAGAGGCTGTTCGCTGAAACCGCCTCGCTTCGGTATTCGGCTGTTCTATTACCATGGGCGCTACGAGGCTGTTCGCTAGGCTCACAACCTCGCTTCGGTGGCTGTTCTATTACCATGGGCGCTACGGGCTGTTCGCTAGGCTCAAAACCTCGCTTCGGTATTCGGCTGTTCTATTACCATGGGCGCTTCTACAGAGGCTAGCTAGGCTCAAAACCTCGCTTCGGTATTCGGCTATTCTATTACCATGGGGCTACGAGGGCTATTCCTTCTAGGCTCACAAAATTGCTTGGTATTCGCTCAAAGTTTTATAGTTTTTAGTATACTGATGAATGTTAATACATATTTATTTTAGAATTTCAGCAAATCGGTGAAATTTACTGTTTTTAAAGCATTAAAACCCTTTATTGAGACTCCTCTCCCCAAAGGAGGAGAGTTGTGGTTGTCAATCTTTCTGGCTACAAACTTGACCGAGATATTGTACCAAATTTCATGAAAATCGGACAACAAAATATGTGACCTGTACAGTAGTATTTACATATACAGGGCGAGTTTTAAATGCCCCCTCCACCTTAACTTTGACAAAGGAAAATTGTTTTGAAACCCTCTGGGGATGTTTTATAGGTTCAAGTTTGTTTTGACGTACTTTGCGTCACCTACCCCCACTCAAAAAAATGGGAGAGGACCCCAAAACTGTTTGGAAACCAGCTGGAATTTTAAAGCTGAATGTAGTAAATATGACATAATTTAAATGTCGTAAAAATATGGTTTTACTTATGAAATCTGAGCAAAAGCTATGAATTCATAGTCTACTGTTAAAAACTAAACTTGCTCCAAAATCTACTTGTTTAGTAAAACTAAAATGTGTTTGACCAAAGTTTTTCAAAGTAATAGCAATTATTATAATTTATATTTAAGAAAGGTCATGATATTCTAAGTTGATAAGTTAAGTTATGAATAAATAAATAAAAATACCTTTATTGTCGAGCGGTTTTAGGTATACACTTTTTACAAAATAACCCAGTCAGTCATAAAAGTAATACGAGTACACAAATATAACAAAATAAATAGTTTACAATACGAAGGTACATTAAACAATTATTATTAGACTACGACAAAAGTTTAAAACTGACAATGACATTGTTTTGATGTTCTCGGGGGCTCATTGTACATCGTCGGGCAAATTAGAAACCTATCCTACAGTTCTAGTCTAATTCGGGAGTGAAATGTATGTCTGACGAGTATTTCTATGATGATCTCTTCCCGGTAGGAGAGTCTCTCACTGAGGTACTGTGGCTCATTAAGAAGGAGTGATTTGTGGACCAAGCATGTCATTATCCTGCATACATCTTCCATGAAGCATGTTTGCTGCGTCTCTAGAGGAGAAACATGCTCACTAAGCCTCAAATTGAAAAGTGTAGCGGATGGCTGCATGCAACCGTGTATTCTCCCTTTGTTCTCTTTTTGAGAGACTGTTCCCGTATGCAGGATAGCAGTATTGAACAACAGATATGACCATTGCTTGGACAAATTTAAGCTTAGCAGCCTGAGGCAGAAGATCTGTACAGATTCGGAAAACTTCTGCCTCAGGTTGCTAAGCTTAAATATGAAATAAGTCAATAATGTTTCAATATTATGAAAACTAAAGTAAACCGTGTTTTGAACTCACCAGTCAGCTTTATATTGTTTCGAAGAAACAGCTGTTACCGTTTACTATAAGCCAGTGCTAAAATCAAACCGTTATTTGATATTTTTTTTATTCCTAGGGACAAAACGATCATCAAAACAATCCTTTGTTTACCAGGCATAAAAGTTCAACAATACATGTGACCACATAGGTATTGTTATTGATTCTATTGGTATTGTTATAGGTACAATGTTATTCATTATAAAGAGACTTAACAGGGCGTTCTACTGACATTTAGTTTCCACCTCAGAGTCTGTGTGTGCTCGGAATGTTCATGATATCAAAGTCAAAGAATGCTTTATTGAGCATTAACAATATACATGCTTGCAAAGTCATACATAATAATAATTCTGAAATGAAACAGTGTAACTGATTCAGTTATTAATTACCTTGTATTACCCTTGAGACTATTGTTGTAACTGTGGATGCGCAAAATGGTAAATAGCGTTCGCGTCATCTGTGTATAAGATGTGTTTAATGTAAATGACATACATGTTTTTAGTTAAGGACAATAGTGTCCACGATCCCCACAAGCCGAAATGCATAAGTTACAACAATGATCTTCAGGCCTAATACAAGGTAATTAATAATCATACATAATAATTTTCTTAGCAAAAACAATTTCTTTCTTTGAGTGACAATTTTTAACAATTCCTTGACAAATTATTGATAATTTATTTATATTTCTAGCTTATTTACATTTATACATTCATGTGCTGGTATACTAGTTTGTCAAGAAGTCCCGAACGCTGTAGCAGGCAAGATCGACCAAAATACTGAAATGAAATGAAATGAAAAACGTCTTTATTAGTGGCGAAGTTAGGACTTTAGTCCTCTCTTCCACTTAACCACTTACTTTGAGGTCTTTTCAGAAATTTACAGAGGTCCGATTCCAACCTGAGATGAAGTGAAGTTTGTTAAAGAGTTTATTCCGTTATAAACCGTATGATTTTGAAAAAAGATGTCGAGTGTTTGGAATTGATAATTTGTTTGAATGGCGCAAAGAATAATGTGTTTTGTTGAAAAATGAAACTCGAAAAGTTCTGCTTTACAAATGTCAAGGTTTCAAGTACGTAAATCGAGGAGCGTTAAAATGCGCGCCCGCCGAAACACCTCCCTACAGGACTGGCGCGAAACCAGAAAAAACAGTTCTCACAGCCCTTTTTGCAATTGGAATAAAGCGAGTCTTTTGACTTTCGTGGCCCCAGATAGGTATTGCATAAGCCATGTGGGGTATATAAGCCCGTAATAAGCTGATAACAGAACCTCGCCACTTGCTTGGGTCTTAGGTTGTTCAGCACGAAGATTCAAAGCTAAGCTTTTTGAAATTTGTTCAATGTGACTGTGAAACTAAGTCTCTCATCCAGCACCAACCCAAAGAAACCTAACACTTTCAGAGGGACAAACCATGGTTTCATCCAAAGAAGATTGAAACCACGCCTACGCCCTGACAGACAAAATTTATCAATTGAGTTTTACCGGAATTGACACTTAGCAGGTTGTCATCGAACCACTGTATCAGTTGGTTTTCCTCGCAAAGGAAATTTCTCTAATAGGCAACTTTGTACTTGTAGACGGGCGGCATTCCTAGCGCGTACGGGTTTAAAGCCCTCTGCAAGGGTCTCCATGAGATGATAGAGCAGTTTACGCGATGAAGGTTGCAAATATTTAATTTTTACGTAAAGAGAAAGAGTTAAACTGTGATAACTAGTTTTTCGATTTTCGACAAACACATTTTAGTATTGGGCTTTAAAAATACTAAATTTTCACTTAGGCACTACCGGCGATAACACTGTAAGGTGGTGAAAAGTGAGGTAAACTGTTAAAAATATTTATTAGGCATAAATATGCTTGGAAATAACGCTTCGCGGTGGCGTTTCTGCAATGACTCTTCAAACCTAAAAAAAAGAAAATGAAAAAGAAAATATATCTGTAGGCATAATTACTGCTTCATCTGTAGGCTAATGTTTAGCATCATAATACCCTAGCTAGGTAGTCAATGTAAGAAAAACTAAGAGTATTGTAAAGTGTTGATAAAATAATATAAACTAAAAGAATAGACTATGTCTACTTGGATCATAAAAAAAACAAAACTTGTTTACATTTGTGGCAAGTAGGATTTACTAATGCTCATCTAATAAAAGCATCAAATAACAGTACAATCCTATATTTGTTTGAAATTCCAATTTTAAAAATACAAAGTTTCAATTCACAACTAAAATGTCAAGAGAATTACTACTGGGCGTTTACGATATTGTGGGGCGCGTACAATAATTTCTTTTTCCAAAAAAGGGTCTCCGCAACTGGATTTGTTTAACGTCGTCATAGAAATTAATAGTTTGTGGACTGCACCAAATGACGGATCCCTAGTTAACCAACGTTTTTGCAAACATCATACTCTAGGTGTTCTTCGGGTTCAAACAGAAGCTCAGGACCCAGGTTTTCTTATAAACAAACTGAGTGTAAAAATTGAAGTATGTGGTGTTTTTTTATAACCTGATTCGTCACCCTTCTAAACTACTTGTTCAAGTTACCTGCGTCCAAACAATGATAAATAGCACACCACTGACAAGAAAATATCTACGATTTGTTTAGTATCACAAACAGTTAATCTGATCAACTGTTTAACCCTATGTTCGTTGAACTTTTAAATGTTTAAAAAGGAATTTTGAACCTCTATAGTTTTGATTTTTATGGCCGAAGGCTTAGAATGTGACTAAAGTTTAACCATCGATCATTAGTACAACCTCAACTACAAAAGAATATATTCTTTCATTGCTGAATATAACATGTAACAACTTCAAACCATAATAAATAAATAGTGTATTATGTTAACAATTTACGTGTTATACAAACGTCAATTCTTTTGAAAAGCTAAATTTTCCACACATTCTAACATCGAAATCAATCAGACATACTTTTGACATTCACTCTCTCTCATTCATTCGAATTATACCACTACAATCCAGTAGTCAGTTAGTGTTTTCCCAGTCATGTGCCATAAACTCGTTGTGTTGTAAAAAATGCTTCGGCGGTCAAAACTTTTTTCAAACGAGTTTTAAAAGCCTTAAGCTCTGGGGCACTTTAATAGAATCTGGTACCTGTTGACTAGTTGAACTCCTACCTGAGAAGGTAAACGTTCATGAACTGCCGTTCTGTGTCTCCCAGTTCGGAAGTTCTCCTGCCTCTAGCTCCTTCATAAGAGGAATGTCACATCCTCTTACGAGACCGCACTTAGATTTGAAAAAAGGCAAGTTTCCAAAAATAGAGGCAGTGATGTCAACAATTTCAAATGTTGATTTTGTGAAATTTGTTTTGAGATTGAGCTCGTTGAAATGCTTACTGCTTTGTTGAGTTCAATAAATGAATCGATTTCCACTGTTGGTTTGAAGATGCTTGAAACAGAGAGTCGTGTATCTGCGTACGGACAAAGGTCCGTTATGTACCGATGAGCCAACGGCGTTGACGTATCAGAAAAGTATAGCGGCTGGAGTATGGAGCCCAGGTACCCCATACCAGCCACTCCTCCCCGATTTAAGATATTCTACGAATTGTGATCTATTACTGAGGTACGATCTGCCACTTGAGTAACACTCCTCGTATCCGGTAGTAATATTTTTTAAAAATTTGTATGTTAATGCATTGTAAACTATTTTTATTTCAACAAAATCAAATATTCTGTTATTTTATATTCGAGTTTCTTAACCAGAATTACTGATCAACACAGTCAAAAGCCTTGATAAGTCTAGAATACACTGAGTGTAGTTTCTCGACTTTCGATGGCTTTAATCTACCATCATCTCGACTAAAACGAATGACTGCGTCCGTCGATTGTGATTTTCCACTTTGAAACCCAAATTGGTTTGATGATAGTAGTTCGGGGTTTTCTAGAAAATTCGCGATTCTGATTAGAACCACCTTCTCAAAAGACTTTGCTGAAGGCTGGTTGAAATCGGGCGGTAATTTTGTGTTGAAAAAACGGGTAGCCCTTTTTGGTACCTGGGATGACTTTTGCGATTTTGAGAGAGGAGGAACTGTTCCATGCGGGTAAAAGAGGAGATTGATCAAGTGGCTTCAACAAATGCTTTGAGCACTGTTTGATAACCACTTTGAAACGTGACTTGAATGTTTTTTTTTTTAAGAGAATATTTTATTACCGTAGCAATTTTCTCCTCTGTGACCGAGTCAGAGCCATAGAGGCTGTAGGACTCGGTATTAATACCAATATTTGCACAGTTTTCCTCAGGTTGCTGAAA
>CM032064.1:27441731-27458381 GCA_018831715.1 Matsumurasca onukii
CAATATTATAGCTCATATATCTCTTATTGGTTTATATAGTTTAAAAAAAAACAGTTGTTACACTGGGATTCTTTACTACTATTCCCATGCGTCATCAGGATCCAAATATAATAGATTCATGTTAAGCCTTTTGACTGCTGCTGTATTTAATTAAATAATTGGTGTTGAATTCCGTCATGCAGTCTTTCCGTACATTTATGACGGTCCGTTTCATCACACGGGCATCCCTTGTGGCTTCTTCTTACACTTAGACACATACAATTACAACACTATTTTACACTGCAGGCCGAAAGTGGCGTTGTCGAAGAATAAATGTTTACACAAAATACAATTCTTAAACACATAGTAGCTACTCAAATTGCGCACGCACGGACCGGTTTTGTAAGGTTACATCGCTTCCTGCAGTCGACTAATGACCGGCCCAGCTGGTGTCCCATTAATATCATGTGATCTCTATCTGTCAGCTGATTCATCAAGTCGTAGATGCCGTGCGAGGTGAACTCTAACTTATTGGCTGAGAAGTAGGTTACCTAGTTTGTGGTGTGGCGTAAATTCAAATTCTTCCGTATATGTTCATTTTTTGGTCCTTTTAATTTTATATAAGACGGTATATTTGTCTGGATATCAGAGAGTATGAGTGTTGTTGATATAATGTGGTCGGAGAATTTTGACTTGTTTTTCTATTATTGGAGCTAGAATATGTTCTTTAAAACGTTCACGTGGATCTCCTGTTTGGCTGATGTATGTCTGCTCACAGTCGTTACATTTCAGTTTATACACTCCACCCTGCTGTAAACATCTTTATCTAATGTGAATTGTTAGTATTTAAAATCTGCTGCAGGCCAACTGAGTTTCCTTTTAGGTGTTAATTTGTAACCATGTTTGTGAAAACATTTTTTTATTTGATTGTTAAGTATGGGGTTGTATTCAATTGCGATAAATAACTTGTTAGAGTTGTTGTCTTTAAGTCCAAACTTTTTGTCTGAGGTTCTTTTTGTTTACGGATACATTTACACGACCATTGATGCTGAAAATCCGTTTTTCTTGAGCCATGTATTTGATCGTATTGATCTCCCTCTAATTGTGTTTATCTTGGAACAGTTAATGCACGGTAAACTGACCAGAGGGCTGCTATTTTATGATGTTTTGAGTGGTTAGAAGATGCGTGAAAGTAAGGGTTGGTTTGAGTTGGTTTTCTATATATACTGTACGTATGTTTATTTTCAGATTTCATGATTTCATGTCCAAGTACTAATGCTGTTGTTTTCACCTGATGTGAATGAGAGCGATGGGTGAAGTTGTTGAGGTTGTTCGTAAACACAGCTTATTCATGTTCTAGTACCATTGAACATACAAGATGTCGTCTACTATTATATGATAATAAACTATGTTGTTGTAAAACTTGTTGATGTGCTCATAATATTGGTTTCTGATGTATTTTAGAAAATTATAATATCCCAGATAACGGAGATCCTATAGCAGACCTTTTCTTTGAACAAAAAACTCTTTGTTAAAGTAAAAATAATTTTGACCAACGCATAGTCCAGTTAGAGCTAACAACTCATTTATTGTGTTTGAAGTTAGCTATTGTTTCGGTTAAGTTATCTTTAGATTGATAAAGTTTCTATTGGTACATTGGTGTAGAGGTTAGTTATTCGAAATGATGCTAGATTGTATCTGTCTTTATTTCAACCTGATTAATTTTTGAGATAAGATCTATGTGTTTTTTAATTTATTTATTTATTTATTTATTCAAGTATTTTACATGACAGCTACAGGTCGTAATGTCCCAAAACAGCTATCTTAACAATACAAATTATAATAGTATAACATCTAAACTAAATTATATGTATAAAACAATTTGCTAATATTCAGCTAAAATACAACACTGTAAGACACAAATTTACACTGTAAGTGTAATGATACAAATTAACAGAACTTTCACTTAACTCACAACTAATAAAGTACTATAATTTAATTCTACAATAAGTAGTGACAAACATAAACATTAAAAAAAATAAGTGCTGCTATTTCTTTAAAACCACTTGCTATCATAAATATATCTAGTTCGATTTGTTATCATTTGAAAATCCTTAAGGCTTTAAACAAAGGAAATTTATAATGTGAGACGGTTTTACACCTTGGTAGTGAAAATAAAGAAAAATCTCTAAAGTACGATTAGGAACATTCAAACATATACTACCCAACAAATAAGGACTATCTATCAAACCATTTACTAATTTATGCAAAATGTCATTAAAGACACCTCTCTTCTTGATGATAAGGTTGGTAAAGGCGGTTTCTTTCAAACAGAAGGCATATCAATGGACAAAAAAGTATTGTTTGAAAAATAAAAATCTTAATATTTTATTTGAACCACCTCTAACTTTTCGCTCTCTATGCTAGGCAATGAATTCCAAACAACAGAACAGTAATCAACTTGCTTCTCATGAGTGCTTTGTATAGTTTTAAAATAGTCTCAACACTATGAGTGCGTGAATTCCTTTCAGAAATCCTAAAAGCTTATATGAAGCAGATGTCAAATGATGAACATGATCACTGAACTGAATGAACTAAAAACTGACACCTAAATCTTTGAATTTATACTGATTTTAAAGGCACGCCATTTATGATGTAATTGCCAGGGATGAGGTTTATTTCCGTGAATAAGTCATTGAAAAACATTTGTTTACGTTTAGGTTCAACATGTTGTTTGAACACCAAGTTAGAAGTTGGTTTATTGATTCCTGTAATAACTGATTGTCCAGTGGACATTTTATACTATACAATTTGTCCTGTCATCCTTTGTTTTATGATTTTTCTAAATACTTGGATAATTTTAGCAGGCTATTTAAAATTTACCACTGGTCTGATCTTGATTTTGGTTTATGTAGTTTTGGTTGTCCTCGTAGCTAGGGTGTGATTGGGCTCTATTAGTTTTGGTAAAGCTTTTTTGTATAATTCGTTATCAAAATTAGCTTTATTTACTTTATTGCATATATGTAGAAAAAACTGCATGACGGAATTAAACAATTGCATTTAATCCAAATATAGCCTACCATTAAAACAAAAGTGAAATATAAAATCACCAAAGTGATCTTTTCTCTTTAGAAAGATCATCAGCTGATTTGAAAATGAAGTAAAGTGTATCATTGCTCTTTATTCCCAGGGAAAGGAGCTGATTATCTAAATGTACCCCAAGGCGAAATAAGATAATTTTTATGCTAATTAGTTGAAAGGACAGAAGCTCTTTCAATAAGTTCGTTTTCAATCTCAACCATTTATTGTTTGACATTCAAGCAAAGACTGATCTGAACCGAAAGAAATTGTGTATTGTTTCTGAAGTATTTATTTATATTAGAAGAAGTGTATTGTAGAGAGTTGTGTAGAAAGTGAGCGTTGTTTCTTATAGTGGTTAATCACATAGTGTCTTTTACTTTTTTCATTCATGTTGACCCAGCTGATGGCTCTAAAGGCCACAGCTGATAAAGTGCCAGGTTCCGACTGTGAAATCAACCATGTAAACAAAGAATGTTCTAATAAAGCACTTATTTCATTTATTCATTCATTCAATCTTAACGCTTAATTTCAGTTAACTAGTGTAACAGCTACTTCTTTCAAACAAAATAAAAGGCCCGACGAGTTCAAAACATTGCGTACTTATAGTTTCTTTAAAATATTTAATCTTAATTGGAAATATTTCTCAACATTATTGCAAAATAACAAAAGGTATCGCTCATCACTCGTTTTAAAATAGTTTTTAGGTCTTTGTTCATTTAACGTCTTTGCTGTGTAGTACCCATGGACGTTACTACCAGCCAGGATCAAAAGGTTTCTTAAGATTTCAAAGTGAACTTTCCTTAAGGACCTAGTGACTAAATATACTATTGTGTGTTATATTCACACTGAAAGAAACGTAAGGTATGGTCTCATCTTTCAGTCTTGTAGCCTTAGAAGACCAATATTTTCTCAAATATCCACTATACATTTCCTATGAATTTTCCAACTGTGTGAGAATTTTAGGAAGGAACTATTATGTTTTGTGAAATTATACTATATTGCATTTCAGTAACAGTACATGCTTGTATACCACATAGCATTTTCGATAAATAATACGACTGTTATTAGTATTTAAAAATACAATTACTTGTGAACACCGCCTGCCGAGCTCCGTGGACGCGATCACCAAACACTAGCGCTCAGCGGACTTTCCTGAACTGCACACCTGTTGACGTTTCACAGAACAAGGTTTAGGTACCTCCAGAGTAAATGTAACAAGTATTACTTAATCTTTAGGTCAAAAGGTGTTTCAAAAATCGCTTCTATGTCCGCGTTTCAACTCAATCAAAATTAAAAGAATGAATTAAAACCTTTGTTTGTGCTACTGATAGCTGGTACTGAAAATGAAGGAAATCGCTTCAGTAGTTAATTCGGAATCCAATAAAACACTAACGCAGCCCCCTCAAAAGCCCGTGTTTTCAGCTGTTTCGGACGAAAGGTACATTTTATTTTAACAAAATAAGAGGGTTTAGAACCCATTAAGACGCTCTGTAACTTTGGGTTGTAACTTTTTCATATCTGGCCTATTTTGCCCTTAAGTAGTCCTTGTTTCAAGTTCTTTTGACATTTCTAAATTAACTATTATTGCGGAGGTTTTCCGTCCTTAGTGAACAAGAAGAACACGACGTTTCGAGATCTGCTGCTATCTGATACCGTTTTCAAGCAGAAACCCTAAGGCGATCAAACACTATCTGAGCTGAACAGGAAGAACATGATGCCTCGGTATTTGCAATCTGATCCCTATTCAGGTGAAATGTAACCTAAGACACAACACAAACAGAGACGGTATTGAGAAATTACAACCCGTTTTCTGCGCCGATTGGCGTGAAACTAGGCTTCAAATACCTAACTGTCCAAGTCCAAGTCTTCACAAGAAAATGGTCTGATATAATCTTTTGCACAAAGTAACCAATGATTTGATTGGTTCTCCTGAACTTAACGGCCTGATTAGTCTCCATGTTCCTTGAAATTTGAGTACAAGAAGTATTCAGGTTTATGGCCGACGACATGTTGAGAACTTCATGGAGTTTTATCCATAACATTTCTTCGTGTTTTATTAACACAAATTATTTAAGTATTTTTGAAACTGACATACTACGCTTTATTGATCTTATTCGAAGATAAGTTAAATGAGTTTTTCCAAATATTGGTTCTGTAACTTTAGTCAAAGTCAAAAAGGCTTATTCAACAAAACATAAATTTTAATTTTAAAGCTAAGTAACGCAGGCACGCGAGGCAAAAAAAAAGACATTATTTAAGTAATTATTTAGTAAGCAAGGTCCAAATCAGGTCTCTGGATGTTAAATCAAACATTTCACCTTTAGTTATGAAAACACTTTCACAAACACATTTCACTGTAAAAAAATAAATAAATAAATAATATCACTGTATGAGTATTAACACTAGAAATTTCACCAACACATCAAAGAAACATTACATCACCTCATTTTAACAAACATTAAAGATAAATCAAAATGAATATACAAACAAAATAATATAGGTTCTTGAGATTGTCTTAACTAGTTTGTTGTTTAAGAACATATTTAACACTTCTTTAAACTGGAGAATGTATCTAGTACGATATTGAATTTATTAAAGTATTTGTTAAATATCTCAGTACATTTGAAGTGTCATTGTTTTCTACTTGTGTCTTTTTTTCAAAAGCGGAATTGACAGAAAATAATTACCCATGGATCTAGTTTGTCTACTTATTTCAAACCTTTTAAAAATCTATATTTTTGCAAACGTAAGAATTGAGTACTCAAAAGTTGATTAAAATTAAAAACATTCAGGTTTGTATACAACTCTGCGGATGGGTGATATTTTCCCACACTACAGATGGTGCGCAGGGCAAACCTTTTGTATAGTAACAATTGGCTTCCAATATTTGAACAAAAGTACCTCCCCAATGTATAATACCATATCTCAAGGTAGACTCAAAACAAGCAATATATAAAAGTGCGTAAGTCTAAAGCAGTTAAATAACTTCTCATGAAATAAAGGTTGTAGTTAATACTTCTTAGTTTTTCACCAAATAGTTTACATGAGAATGCCATTTTAAATCAGAATCTATTCTCAGTCCAAGGTATTTGACTTGAGTCAACTACAGTACATCAATGTTTTCACAGCTACATTTGTATAAACAAGAATGAGAATGGCATCTAAGACTAAAGGTATCCTTAAATTTCTATTGTTGATGGCTTGAAAAAAAAGTTATTGCATTGACTTTTATTTACAAGTAATTTATTTTGACTATCCATGCAGATATAAGAGAAAGATATGCATTAATTTGATTTCGCAAAATATCATAACTGTTATTGAGCACACTAAACTAGTATCATCTGCAAAGGCAAATATATTTGAATTGAGCTTCCAAAAAACTAGAACACTAAAACGCGACTGTTCGTCACTGCTAAGGTTCTTTAGACTCATGTCGTGATGTCTTGAGTTCGATAGTTCGAGAAAATGTAATATGTCTTAAGTATTTGTTCTAAAGAGTTGTTGTCTAATGCGACTAAACAAAGATTAGTAATAACGATTTGAAATTTATAAATTATTTACGAGTACTTAATTTATTCATTATTTTAAACAGCATACACCTTTTCCACAATTAGTACATATTTTAAGATAAACATAACACACGGTATAGTTATTTTTGAATGGTAAGAAAGGTCGATTTCGTACAATCCAAACGTACTAGTGTGGTACTTTATTTTTTGTACATCTCATTATTTTTGCTCAAGTTTATTTTCGGGTTGGTTATGGATAACAACGAGGGACAGGAAAGAGTGACGAAGAGAATTTAACTAAATGACGATGGAGCACGGTGGTGAAACAATGTAACGTAAAGAGAAATATTTACAACGTAACAATTAGGAAACTTTGGGGACATTTTATATTTTAATGGTTTATATGTTATGATTTGTAAACATAACAATTATACAGGTTAGTCTGAAAACAACCCCCAAACTCCACCGAGCATTGCTAGAAAACCCAAACCTGGGAAATGCTTATAGCCATAAAAGCACACTTCCCCATGCAAAGGGCAACGTTGCCCCCCAACTCAACATTGGAATTTCGGGGCTACCAATATTTTAAAATGTAAACCCTTAATGCCCCTTATGTTGTAGATTTTGATAAAAGAAAAGAAAGAAGAGAAAGTGGAGGGTTTGACAGTTATACATGCCGCATCGGTTGAAAGAAAGCCCGGTTGAAGAAGAAGCGGGTTGTTTAGCCTGTTGTCACGTGCGGGTGGGCTGTGCGTGTTCTTGGTCGGACGAATTCATCTTCTGCGGTGACCATGGAGGAGGACCCTCAATAATAATGAGTAAAGTTTCATCGATATATTAAATTCTTAATTCCTACCAGCGTTGAAATGCTGTTTGTCGACCTTGTTTGATCAAAACCAATAACATTTGGTACGAAAACAAATGTTTGTTGTTTGTTTTGCAACGACTTTAACAAGGTAGACAGACCACCCGTGTAGAATGTAGTGGTTAACATAATTGATTAGATACACTTCGTAACCGCTTACCCTCACATGTAAGAGTATTTACCCTAAAGAATTCCCGAACACACTGCAGTACGTCTATAAAGTAACGGAACTTTTATATACGAGGGCTGATCAAAATGTACCAGGACTTGTTATATAGCGTGAGAATGCAGCGGCACAACAATGCGTTTGCAGCAATGCATTCTGTAACTCGTCAGTAACACAACTGTGGTTTTGGAACAATCTATTTTGATTCTGGCGGTTTTGTTTGATTAAAATGTATAGGAAAGAAGATTATCGTGATTGTGTGAAATTGAACAACACTTTTATTGACGCATTGCCGATCACGTTGTCATGAGTGTCGCAAGAGGTTTAAATATGGCCGGACATCAACAGAAGATGATCCTCGTTCTGGACGCCCTTCAAATCAGTTTGAACAACCTTGGCAAAACTCTACGTATTTGAAGTTTTTCAGCTAAAACCTCTTAACATGAACTAAATAAAAAATTAAATTCTTTTACAATTACATGAACTTTTAATGAGCAGTTTAATCATACGAGATAATTCACATAAGCAACTGATCATCATTGATCGATGTCGTCTTCAAACGAGGCTCATTCGGAACATCCGGAACGAAGCTCATCTTCTGTTGATGTTCGGTCATCTTTAAACCTCTTGTACCAATCAAGACAACGTGATCGGCTTAAGCGTTCTTCACCAAAAGCCTCTTATATCATCTGAAAAGTTTCATTAAAGTTTATATTCAATCACATAGGCCTATGTCTCCAATAAAAAACTGGTTTATTTTTGTTTGAGTAAGGATGGAATTGATCCAAAACCATTGTTGTGTTACTGATGAGTCAGAGAACGCATTATTTGCAGCAAACCGCATTGTTGAATGTCGCTGCATTCCCACACTATATCAAAAGTCCTGGAACTTTTGATCACAACTCGTACACACCAAAAGAATAATGCCATCTAATAAATCAAAATATAGTTTAACAGCTGTGTATTTCAACTAACAAGTAAGACTAAATTGTCAAAATCGACTCACAAATGATATAGTTATTGCGGTCCAATAATCTGCGGTTTTGTTTACATCACAAAACGAAACTGAGGAAAAGCTAACGTTAGGGTTTGGCAGAACTTTCACGGAAACATTTGAGTTAAGAAAGAGGTTTATGGTGTGGATTTTGTATGGAACTCATTTTGAGGAATGTTTTAAAGATGACCGTAAATATTTAGAATATAAGAAAATGACAAAAAAATGAAAAGGCAAGGTCGGTGAACATGATTTCTTTTTGGCCGACCTTGCTTGGGTCGTGTTCTAAATTTTACAGCCACCTTTGAAACGTCTGTACCGCTAAAAAAACACTGTGTTCTATACACAATCTGCATCATAGATTTGTCGTCTACTAAATGTGTCCGTGAAAGTTCTGAAACCTTAAGTTTGCTTCTCCGTTCGATTTTGTGCTATAAACACTTGTTAAAGTAACTATACAATTTGTCAGCCGATAATAAAGTCTACTGTCTTTATAAGTATTTTAGATTTTAGTTACTTGTTAGAGGTAACACACATCCGTTAACCATACTTTGATATATTATTATTGTTATTTTGTTTATATATAAAAAAGTTCCGTTACTTTTCAGACATACCGTGTATTATCAAATTTTTCTTACACAATATATAGTTTTGGATGTGGGAAGTTAAACCATATAGTACAAATAAAGAGTTAGACAAAAATAAAGACACTAATTAAAAAATAATTGCAAGACAAGAAAAGTATTACCCTACTCCAATACTAAATCAGTGGAAATGTATATGGCATCGTATCAGTCAACTGAAAGTACCATCTCGCCTGTGCATTTTTAGGCAAGCAAACGAAACAATTGTGTGTTGATCTTTCGAATCAATTTATATTTATCATAGAAAACTGCTCAAAACCTCGATTTTAAACCCAGAACTCTCAAGATCATATTTATATGTTTATTATTGAACTTGCTGTCTTTCCACTTTTAAACTTTAGTTCATGAAAGACTCGAAAATAACTAACTATCGAATTTTACCTTATGCTCCATCAAGCTTCCACAAGTACATAATATATTCAGCTGATCGATACAAGGTTTTGCGCTGTCGTTCGTAACGATTAACTTTGAATTTCTTATGCATAGACCACACATATCAATAAAAGATATTCTCAGACGATCAGCAACTGAAGATGGGACTCCACAGCGAGGCCGTTATCTCAACCCACTTATGAAGTTTCGCTCAAAAGTGTGAACAGGAAGAACTAGATTATAGTAATAAAAAAAACTACAAAATGGTTATATTTAGTTATGTATTTGTAGCTACATTTCTAAGAAAATACACCCAGTAATTGTATAACAGCATAAATAAGTTGAATTACTTTGATAACATCATGCCTCACTGGTTCTTTGGTTCAATTTGTCTGTTGTATCCCCTGACTGTATGAGCTCTTGTTTTGGTATATAGTGAAAATATAGAAGGGACGGAACATGCGATGGGGCAGCGGAGGTACATCCGATTGCCTCTAGTGGTTCTTATGTCACGCGATGTCCTGTAACATTTGTACCAGTCCAGCGCACACACGGGCAATAATTTGCATTAGCCCAGGTGCGCAGCGTAGCTGATGGTGGGAGAAGGGGCAGCGAGGCATATCCCAGGCTCCAGGGTTCAGTGCGTTACGCGCGTGACGGCTTGGCCATTTGAAATATCCAGCGCAACAAGCACTGTCTACAGGCCTGTGGTGCGCGGCGCAGGAAGGACGGAAAGGAGACGGGGTAGCGCGTGATACATCCCAGGTTCCAGGCTCTGCGGCACGCGACGTCCAGGATTGTCCAGCCAGCGTCCAGCGCACAACGGCTCTAATAGCCCAGTGCGCGGTGCAGGAAGGACGGAAACGGGGAGACGGGCAGCGCGAGATATAAATCCGATGGCCTCAGTGGTTCCCAGTGCGTCACGCGTGACGTCCTTGAATTGTCCAGCCAGCGTCCAGTGGCACGAGTACCTGGTATTAGCCCAGAAAGTGGCGATAGTGCAGTGTCAGTGGGCAGGAAGGGCATGGCAGCTGCGATATATCCTATGGCCCTAGTTATTCCCAGTGCGTTACGCGCGATGTCCCATAATTGTCCGCCAGCGTCCAGTGCACGAGTGCCTTAGTATTAGTCAGGAAAAGTGTAGTGAGTAGTGCGCAGTGCTCGGAAGGGCCGGAAGCTGGCATGGGCAAAGCGAGGTATATCTGAGGTCCCTAGTGGTTCTCAGTGTGTTACGCGATCTTCAATGGTTCAGCCAGCGTCCAGTAACGCGAGCAAGTTTGCATTAGCCCAGCAGTGCAGCAGTGCAAGCCGGAATGGGAGCTGGAAGGGTACGCGAGGTACATCCGAGGTTCTAGTGGTCTCGAAGTGTTCACGCGACGTCTCATAATTGTCCAGTCAGTGTCCATAACGGCAATATTCGCACAGGCGTACGGTGCAGGAAGGACTGAACAGAGATGGCGTAGCGCGCGAGGTATATCCGATGTACTCAGTGGTTCTAGCGTAAACGCGTGACGTCCTGTACTGTTCAACAGTCCAGTGCGTGCGAGCATTTTGCATAGTTTGTTGTGCAGCATAGGAAGCTGGCGGAAAGGGAGATGGCAGCGCGAGGTACATCCGATGCTCTAGTGGTTTCTAGTGTAACGCGTGATGTCCAAAATTGTCTGCCAGTGTTCCAGCGGCAACACGGCATTGTTTGCTATTGCCCAGTAGTGTGCGGTGTAGGAAGCCGGGATGGAAAGGAGATGGGCGAAGCGCGTGAGGTATATCCGATTGCTCTAGTGGTTCCCAGTGCACAAGCGTGACGTCCTTGTACAGTCCAGCCAGCGTTTAGCGTACACCGGACATTTGCAATAGTCCAGAAAAGTGCAATGCAGGAAGGATGGAAAGGAGACGGGGCAGCGCGCGATACATCCGATTACCTAGTGGTCTCCAGCGCGTCACGCGACGTCCGGTATCCAGCTCGTGCGTCCAGTGTCAACGGCATTGGTTCGCATTACCCAGTAGTGCGCAGTGCAGGAAGGACGGAAAGGAGATGGGTAGCGCGAGGCATCCGATGCTCTGTGGTTCTAGCGGCAATACGTGACGTCCTTGTATCATCCAGCCAGCGTCCAGCGGCAACAACGCAATATTCGGTATTAGTCAGGAAAAGTGCAGGAAGGGATGGAAAGGGGATGGCGAAGCGTGAGGTATATCCGATGCTCTAGTGGTTCTAGTGTTTACGCGTGATGTCCATTCAGCCAGCGTCCAGTGTACGTGAGATTTTGGCATAGCCTGTGCGCAGCATAGAAAGCAAGTGGAAGGTTGATGGGCAGCGCGTGAGGTACATCCGATGCTCTAGTGTCACGCCAGTGACGTCCAGCAATATTCAGCCAGTCTCTTAGAGCACAGTGCAGGAATGACGGAAGGGCACGGGGTAGCGTGGTTGTATATCCGAGGTTCTAGCGGTAAGCCACGCGTGATGTCTCTGGTAACAGTTCACTGTGCGTTCAGTGCAACACGGGATTATGGCATTACCAGAGTGGCAGTGCAGGAAGGGGACGGAATGAAGGCGATGGTGTAAAGCGTGAGGTATATCCGATTGCCTGAAGTGGTTCCTAGTGTGTTACGCGTGATGTCCTGGTATCATTCGGTAACAGCAGTTTCAAGTGTACACCGGCAATTGCCTGGTAATAGCCTGTAAAGTGCGCAACGGTAAGGAAGGGACGGAAGGAGATGGCAGCGCGTGAGGTATATCCGATTGCTCTATGGTTCTAGTGTGTTTACGCGACGTCTGGTAATTGTCCAGCCAGTGCGTCCAGCGCAATAACGGGCATTGTCTGGCATTAGCTTCCAGTGCGCGGTGCAGGAAGGACGGAAAGGAGATGGGGTAGCGTGAGGTACATCCGATTGCCCTTAGTGGTTTCAGTGCGTTACACGCGATGTCCTATTGTCCACTGCGCGTCCAGTGCAACAACGGTATCATTCGTGCATTGGGCCTGGTAGTGCGCAGTGCAGGAAGGGACGGAAAGGAGATGGCAGCGCGTGATAATAATCCGAGCTCTTAGTTTTCTAGTGTGTCGCGTGATTGTCCAATTGTCCACCAGCAATAGTGCGAGCATTTTAATAGTCAGGAAGTGCGTGGCTAGAAAGGGGTGGAAGGGATGATTGCAGCGCTGCTAGGTACATCCGATGTTCTAGTGGCCACGCGTGACGTCCAGCGTAATATCCAGCCGGCCCCAGAGTGGCCGGTGCGTAGGGCTGACTGGCTGGGATGGGTGAAGCGCGTGTTGCATATCCGAGGCTCTAGTGTAAGCCACGCGATGTCTTGTACTTGTCTAAACAGCGTCTAGCAACGCCGAGCGTCTGCATTAGCCCAGAAAGCGCAGTGAGAGTGCGCAGCGGTTGGAATGGCAGGAAGGGGCATGGCAGCGCAGGTACATCCGAGGTTCTATATTTCTAGTGTTACGCGTGACGCCCTTGTATTGTCCTAACAGCGTCCAGTGTACGCGAGCGTTTATTTAGTTTGTAGTGCAGAAGCCAGTAGTGTGCAGTGTCAATGGGCAGGAAGGGTATGGGTATGCGAGGCATCCGCTGATAGCTCTAGTGGTCTCAGCGTGTCACGCGTGATGTCTTGTATTGTCCACCAGCGTCCAGGCACGAGCGTCTGCAATAGCCCAGTGCGCAGTGAGCAGTGTGCAGCGTTGGAATGGCATGAAGGGCATGGCATAAAGCGTGAGGCATCCGATTTCTAGTGGTTCCCAGTGTGTTCACGCGTGACGTCCTTGTATTGTCCACCAGCGTCCAGCAACGCCGAGCAGTTTGCATAGTTTAGCAGTGCAGTGAGAAAGTGCGGCAAAGCCGGGTTGGAAGGGCATGGGTAGCGCGTGAGGCATATATCCGATAGGTTTCTAGTGGTTTCTAGTGTGTCACGCGACGTCCTGGTATTGTCCGAGCCAGTGTCCAGCGCACGAGTGTTTGCATTAGCCCAGGTGCAGTGATATGCGCAGGGCAGGCCGGTATGAAGCCGGGCACAAGTACATCCGATGGTTTCCAGTGTGTTACGCGATGTCTTGTAATTGTCCTAACAGTGTCCAGTGCGCACGAGTGCCCAGCAAGTAGTAGTGTAGTGAGTGCGTCAGGCCGGGTTATGGGCTGGCATGGGCAGCGCGATGGTACCCATATCCGATATTCCTAGTGTGTCACGCGACGTCCTGTATTGTCCAATTCAGCGTCCAGTGCAACGCGAGCGTTTGCATTGAATAGCAGTGCAGTGAGCAGTGCGCAGTGTCGGGTCATCCAGGAAGGGCATGGGCAGCGTGATAAGTGGTATCCATATCCTATGGCTCCAGCGTGTTCACGCGATTGTCCATCATCCAAGCCAGGTCCAGCGTACGCCGAGCAATTTGCGAATAGCAGTGCGTAAAGTGAGCAGTGCAATGGAATGGCTATGGAAGGGCATGGGCAGCGCTGCAGTATATCCGATATTCCCCTAGGTTTCCAGTGTGTTCACGCGTGATGTCCTATTGTCCAGCCAGCGTCCGTGCACGCGAGCGTCTGGTGACAAAATAGTGCGTAGTGAGCAGTGCGCAGCAGTCAAGGGAGCGGAAGGGTATGGGGTGAAGCGCGCGTGATACATCCGATATTCTAGTGGTTCCAGGTGTTACGCGTGATGTCCTTGTATTGTCCTACCAGCGTCCAGTGCAACGAGCGTTGCATAGCCTGGTGTGCAGTGAGCAGTGCGCAGTGGTCAATGCTGGAACTCAAAAATTGATTTTTACGGAAACGGAGGCGTTTTAAAGTCTAGTTATCAATCTTAAAACTTAGGCCTTTTAAAACTCCTAGTGGTAATGCAATTAAAAAATATATTCAGCGGAATTAGGCTATACTCTTCCTGTTTGTTGCTGCACGCCCTATGATCTAGTTAAAGATTGTCTTCCAACGATTCCTGAGCCATTCCCCGGACGTTACCACTAGGCACAAATTATTGTAAAAGCGTAGTAATGGGCTACTTATCGTAAATGTAGAGGTTAAGTGGCTATTTCTATCCTCATAACTCCATTAGCTAACTAAAAACATACCATATTGTGTTCATTATGCTAAGTGCCCCCTCCCAGTTTTAACATAATATCTTTGAACTGTTAAATAACGTTAAAGCCTTTTCAGGCGAATTTTATAACTAAATTAAAAGTTGGGATTTTAATAAAAGCAATATGTGCACGTCTTAATTTTTACCTGCACAAAACCACAATAATGCAAAAAATACCCGTTCCCATTCTCTTACCGTCTTACGTTCGTGCGTTATATTTTAGACACCTGTACCGTGCGATGCTGTGTGTAGGTATGGTAAAATATATTACGTCGAAGACCTATAAAGCAGCTCTTATACACTAAATATGAGAAATAAGCCTACACTAATTTTTAATTAAAAGGCCAATACGTCGTAAATGACGAGGTGAGACCTTTCAATTACAGAGTGATTACCTTCAAAGTGTTGAGTGCTGTCCAAAGATAATTACTTTGTGATTCAAAGGCTTTACCACCTTAAATACAATTTTATGCCCTTTTGAAGTTTTAACTGGATTATTTCTAATAAGTACCTAATTTAATATCCATCTTGCAGTCGGTGATTTACAGCCTTTTCGAGGCAAAAACTACATAGATTTTATTCCTCTTATGCAGGGTGTTTCCAGATGTGTTGAATTGCACTTAGCGTCGCGGCGCGCCGGGATATGGTAATGAAGTGTTAAGTTCCCTGTTTGCTTCGCGTATAATCCACTTTGCTAAGTTGATCACAACACATACTTTCAACGAGTCTTTTACAATTAAAGCACTTTAAACCCTGGCGTCAAAGTATGGATTAACTTGAATTCTGGTTTAAACCTATAGAGTCAGGACTCAGCTGAAATTATTATCGAATTTCCGTTGGAAAAATGAAATATTGATGCCGTAAGCATGGGAAGACCCGGACCTGGGACCGTGAAATGAGCACCAATCCTGACCCACAGAAGAACATTTTTACAAGACTTACATATGAGTGTATGTATGTATGTGTGTATATACTGTATCTCTCTACAAGTCGCATTCTTTGTCCAATTTTTATGAAATTTGGTAAAAGTGTTTCCTATGTAAATATTCAGTCGAGTTTGTTGACCAGCAAAATCGGGCTACCGAAACCCACCTTTTTGGGGGGAGTTTTGGTCCAAACAGCGGTTTTAACAATCTACAGTAAATTTCATCCGATTTTGATGAAATTTGAAA
Organism: Matsumurasca onukii; assembly: GCA_018831715.1. NCBI lineage: Eukaryota > Metazoa > Arthropoda > Insecta > Hemiptera > Cicadellidae > Matsumurasca > Matsumurasca onukii. The sequence continues at coordinate 27,457,579 of CM032064.1, forward strand.
TAAATATATATTTTCAAGGTACCCACCAATGTACTGAAAATTACAAACACTCATTTGAGTCGTTCCAATGGCGGCCAAAAAAGTGATTTTTCGCTATAACAGCGTTATTCGTAGTCCGACTTCAATACAATTTAAAATACGTTTTACCTTCACGATATGTAATTAAATTTGCAGTAAAAGAATACGTATGCGTAGTGAACAGCCTCATAGCACCCGTGATAATGGGGCACTAAGTCTGAAGCCGAAGGTCGAAGCGAGACTGCGAGCGTAGCGAATAGCCTCGTAACGCCCGTGGCAATAGAACGGCCGAATGCTAAAGCAAGGCTATAAATAACAGTAACAAATTGCAAAGGAAGTTAGATTCACTCTTGCAAGGATTTAGCTGCGTGTCGGCCTGGTTTAAATTAAGCTAATCAAAATCGATATGTTACGTAGGCCTGTGTTGTTTTCCATCTACTTGTTATGTTCACGCTCTTACACCTTGCCAGTCAAGAATGTAAAGTTTGCTGTGAATTTGGCTTCACAGTTATAGGTTTTCTCGTACACGTACTTTCTAAGCCGTCGAACTTTTAACGTAAACTTTGTTGTCACCTCTTTGTTAACATATGTATAAGCTTTCAGTGAAGAATTTAAGGGTAGTAAAATGAGTATGGAGACATTGGCAAAGTTCAACGGGACAATTTCCAAGCGATGATCTTGTGGCAGTGTTAAGAAATAACTTATCGGTGACTTATTTTGTGTATTTCTGTCACATTCCAAGAAATACTGATTTATATCTTTACTATATTATTTAAGGGCTTTTA